>CM055976.1:51850000-51894831 GCA_029531755.1 Holothuria leucospilota
AATAAATATTTTTTTTTTTGCTCCATCTTTATTGTTCTTTCTCTTTTCAAATATTTTTTAAATCAGTCATAAGGTATGTACACTATATATACATAATACGTTAAACATTTCACATAACATGGTCCAAGCATTCTCTTACTTGCAAGGCACCTAATTATAAACAAGCAATATGAACTTATCGCTACATTATATAAATAAATATGCTGATTTTTCATTTCTTAAAAAAAGTAGAATAATACTGAGAAATCGATGGCTCAAAACATAAACTCTCAGTTTAACAAAAGTGGACATTTACTGAATGCTTCTTTAAACTCGTGTACTGTTAAACCTCTGCGTGAACTTTTTTGCTCCAAAATGTACTTTTCCACCCTATAATGAAACTTGAATTTATGTAGGAACTCATCAAATTGTGGTTTATCTTTATTTACCTTTTTCTGGAAAATATAATACTTCATATAAAATATCAAAAAGTTATAGGGGTGATTCAATAAAAATTTATAACCCAAAAAAAATGTCTTGTTTAGTAAAAAAGAATTGCCTCCCTAAAAACATCTGCTCCACGTCCAAAATAAATCCCGAAGTAACCCCACACTCCCAAAACAAGTGATCAATTGTTTCATCGTGGTTTTCGCAAAAGGTACAAGAGGGATTTTCTGCCAAGTTCATGCGATGAAGAAGAGAATTAGTACCTAAGATTCTATGTAAGAATCTGAACTGAAAATATTGAATTTTACTTTCACGAACAGAGGTGAACGGGATCCTAAAAATAATATTCCAGCGATCCACAATATCTGAAAAGTTAAGGTTCCATTTAAAACACGAAGTGGGAACAGTGCATACTGTGGAAATAATCTGCCTATAAATAACCCGGGACATGTTGGGGACACTAAAAATACCCTCATAATCTTGACAATGGTCAGGATCAAATACTTCATTTACAAGACCTTGCCTCCAGTGTGCCCGGGATAGCATGAATAATTCCGTAATACATAGTGAAAGGGAAAGCACCAACACTAAATTTCCTTACAAAACAGTTGTAAGGAAGGATTCGCCTGTTATTATCAAGAAAATCGTTAATATAAATCACATTTTGATCATATAAATGTTTATAGAATATAGTCTTATTGTTTACTTTAATACGGCTATTGTTCCAAATTATTTGATGTCCATAATCTCCTAAAGGCTCTTTAAATACAAAACGTGCCCAGGCACTACATACTTCGTTCACAAATACATTATTGGTTCTTATCTCTCTGACATCAAAATTACACTGAAATAAGAAAGACTTTCCCTTAGCATTCAAAAACAGGTCAAATCTTTCCACGATCCTTTAGTACCATTACGATATCTCTTAACCCACGAGCATTTTAAGCTACTAAGAAAAGTTGGAACATGAATGGCATTAAGCCCGCCTTCTGAAACAGGTGCAACTAACGTGCTCCTTTTGACCCTATCCCGTTTACCGGACCAAATAAATTTAAAGATATAGTTATCTAACTCCTTGATAAATTTCTTGGGTGGATTTGGAAGAATTTGAAAAAGATACACCAACTGCGATAAACCGAAGGACTTAACAAGAGTTACTCTTCCAATAGGTGTAAGGTCACGCTGTGACCATAAATTAAGGATACTTTTGAGCCGAGAAAGCTTCGGAGTGTAATTGAGGCGGAAGAGATTGTCCTTACAATGATCAAAGGTGATTCCCAGGGCAGTGACAGGGCCTATCGTCCACGTAAAATTGAAATCGCTGAGGAAACGGGGCTTATCATGCATTAAAGGACCTAATGGAAAAATATTCGACTAATCAAAATTAACTTTAAGGCCGGCCGATATCCGAAGACCATGAAAAATGTCAACGCCTTCCTTCAGAGAAGAGTAAGAACCATCGAGAAAAATACAGGTATCGTCGGCATATTGAATAATTTTGGTCTCGTGGTTCCAGATTGTTAAGCCTTTTACCAAAGGTGAAGAGTTAATACGTAACGCAAGAAGTTCGACACAAATTATGAAAAGGTATGGACTAATGGGGCAGCCCTGTCTTACTCCTCTGGAGACTCTGAAAAAGCCAGAAGAGTAACCATTGTTACAAACGCCCGATGTTGCATTAGAATACAGATTGGAAATCCATTGATGGAAATCCTTGTTAAAATTAAAGAACTGTAGACATTTATGAATAAATCCCCATTCCAACCTATCAAAGGCTTTCTCAAAATCAACTAAGAGGAGAAAACCGGGTATGCCATTATCATTGCAATAATCAATTGAGTCTAAAATATACCGGACGTTTTCACCTATAAACCTATCTTTTAAGAAACCAGTTTGGTTATCATTAATAACAGTCGAAATGACGTTCTTGATTCTGTTAGCCAATGCTTTTGAACATATTTTATAATCAACGTTTAATAATGAAATGGGTCGGTAGTTTTTAACAAGAGTATGATCTTTATTAGGCTTAGGAATTAGGATGATGACTCCCCGACCCTGCTCCTCGGAAAGTTTTACATTAGTGTAGGCAGAGTTAAGAGAATTAGTTACAATGTCACCTATAAGAGGCCAAAATTGCTTGTAAAACTCTACCGAGAGCCCATCGCTGCCTGGACTCCTACCATTCCCCAGAGAAAACAAAGCAAGCCTGCACTCCTCCAAAGTAAGCTGACCGTCGCAGGCGGCGGAATGTTCATCACTAAGTTTTTTGCCATTGTGAATATTGCTACAAAAGGAGGAGGGAATACAACCTTCGCTAGTATAAAGCGATGTGTAGAATTCTTTAAGTTCCCTTAGAATATTAACACCTGCCACAATTTCCCTCCCGTCCTCCCCAATAAGCTTACGAATAACATTGCTACTTTTATTTCTTTTCTCTAAATTCAAAAAATACTTAGTGTTTCGTTCACCTTCCTCAACCCATCGAGCCCTCGAGCGAACAACAATACCTTGAATTTTAACATCATAGATTGTCTGTAACCTATTACGTGCCTCCCTGAGCCTATCAAGAATGAGATCAGAACTAGAATGAAATAACAATCTCTCTAAGTGTGCAATCTCCTTCAATAGATTCTTTTCAGTATTTCGACTTTCCCTGGCCGTTGCCTTACTATAGGCAATAGTCGACTTACGTATTGAATACTTCATGAATTCCCAAGTAAAAGAAGCATCACTATTAATGTAAATACTTTTAACATTATTAATAAGATCCGAAATAAGGCTTAAATACTGGGAATCCTTAAGAAGGGAATTATTAAACTTCCAGAAACCAGGCCCTCTGTTTTCATCACTAATATTAAGATCCAGGTTCACAATAGAATGGTCGGAGTTAAGGCTGGTAGAAATGCTAGTTTTGCTGACCTTATGCATAAAGGAACGGGAGATAAGGAAAAAATCCAACCTGCAGTGAATATCGTGGGAAATGTTGGAAGTCCATGTAAAAGATTTGTCACGGGGGTGTCTTTCCCTCCAAATATCAACAAGGTCATAAGAATTCATAATTTCGTAACATGTATCCCTGGCGGAAAAATTTGTACGGGGATTACCACCCAACTTGTCTAAGTCTAAATTGAAAACAAAATTGAAATCCCCAGCTATAATAATTGAGTCCCAGGGGAACAGGGTCAGTTTTGAGTTAAGAATCTCAAAAAAAGACGGGTCATCATTGTTAGGTCCATATAGACAAACTAAAGTGAGGTTTCTATGGCTGAAAAGAATGTCTAGTATGATAAGTCTCCCATTGTTACATACCCAGGAATTGTGAACCGAAAAAGATAAAGCGGGATTAAATAAGATACATACACCTCGGCTAACCGAGGTGCCATGGTTGAAAAAAATCTTCCCGCCCCATTCGTTGCCCTAAAACTTCTCGTCATCACGAATACTATGGGTTTCTTGGATACAGTAAATATCTCTTTTCTGCTTGTGAAGGAATGCGAAAACCTGGCGTCTTTCTTCTGCTGCCTCAACCCCCTAACATTTACAGTACTTATTCTCAAAGCTGACTTTTATACGAAAATTTGTGTTCAATTGCAGTGAAAAGTGACTCTGGGCAATCATTAAAACTGAGGTAGCAGAATACTATAATAACTAGTTTTGAATGAAAAAATGATATGTTACGGTAAATACTAACATTAACATGACTACCAATACAAGAACATTTGATGGAGAATAAAGAGAAAAAAATTAAAAGAAAAGTCAAACCAACTGGAAGGTTTGGTAAAGTCTTGGGAAACGATCCCCAAAACTGGAACATTCTCCAGTCGTAAAGACCCGAAAAGGTGCACAGAAAACCCAGTTACTAACATGCATGTTAAATCCTTTAAGGACAACGGATACAACAACACACGAAATTGTTTATGGTACTCAGCTCGCCGTAGGATTACGTGTTAACTACTAGGGGTTTGATTATTTTAACCGCCCGTATTTTTATGTTAAGAGTCACGTTAAAATCGTGCGAGTTTTGGTACAAGGTGACTTCTGAAATAACAACTTGGCATCCAGTATAGTTGAGTAAACCAACAAAAAGACTCTTGCCTTAACATCGTCCCACCCCCCCCCCCCCCCTCCCCCCCACCCCTCCACCTCCGCCGCCCCCCGCCGCCCCCCCCCCGCCCCCACCCCCCACCCGCCTCTCCCCCCCCCCCCCACACCCCCCCCCCCACAAACCCCACCCCCCCCCCCCCCCCCCCCCCCCTCCACACACCCCCCCCCCCCCCCCCGCAACCCGCCCCCTATCCCCCCCTCCCCCCCCCCCCCCCACCCCCCCCCCCCCCCACCCCCCCCCCCCCCCACCCCCCCCCCCCCCCACCCCCCCCCCCCCCCACCCCCCCCCCCCCCCACCCCCCCCCCCCCCCACCCCCCCCCCCCCCCACCCCCCCCCCCCCCCACCCCCCCCCCCCCCCACCCCCCCCCCCCCCCACCCCCCCCCGCCCCCACCCCCCCCCCCCCCCACCCCCCCCCCCCCCCACCCCCCCCCCCCCCCACCCCCCCCCCCCCCCACCCCCCCCCCCCCCCACCCCCCCCCCCCCCCACCCCCCCACAACCCCCCCCACCCCCCCCCCCCCCCAAAGCACTAAAATGCAGGCATAGCCACACAGGAAAGAAGGAACAAGGGGCCATCTCACCCCCCCCCCCCCCCTACCGGTCAGAGAGATAGTTGCCCCCTGGTAGGTTAGGGCAAAGAAAAGATAAGGGAAAGAAATTTCAACTTTACAAAACAAGCAAGTATACTAGCAAGCCACCATTATTTTACTTAACATACCATGGGTTCAACTTAATTTCTAAAATATCGGTAGGAACTTCTTTACTACGTGACAGTCTTCAGGGCAATTGCAATCTTTTGTATGTGGAACACTAAATGATTCACATGGGAGCGAGGGAAAGAGAGGAAAAGGAAAAAGGGAAAGAAAAAATTGTATTCTGAAGGGATAGCAGTAAAAAAAACAGAGGAACAGTTGTTGGATTACCCAGGGGGGAAGGCGTTTGGACCCCTAATTATAAGTGTCCCTAACCCCCACTGGAAGTTTTAAAACACAATGAAATGTACCTGAAACTCCTCGTGAAAAATGTTCAAAGTGCCCGTGCATCTCCCCTTTGGTAAAATTTGTGAATCTACCACTGACACAGGAGTCCATGAAAAGGATTGAAAAGAACATATATATTTTAATAGAGATTCCCCTTTTTAAACATGAACAAAAGACATCTCTTCAGTAGTGCAGAGGCATCCACACAGTATACTCTCAAGATACCTAGCCTTTCCTGAACACTACATAACAGGGGTTTAAAGAGGTAGTATTTAGCCATGTTTTAAGTTACAACCCGCTTAATTTTTGTTTGCAAAACGTTAACCATAGATGGTTCTTCCCTAAAATGATTGCAAGCAAAGATGAGATTTAGAAATTTCAATTGAAGAAAAGAAAGAAAACAAGGGGGAAAAAGAATAAGAAAACAAATAGGCACACCTTCAAAATTTCAAAAAAGGCTTGTTAACAAGCGACAATTTTAAAAGGGCCATTCAGTGGTTTTCTATTTAGAGGTTCTAGTCAAAGAAATAGCATTTGCTTTCATGCTTACAGCTTCCACTGAGGTAATGAATTCCAACTATCAGTACCAGGTAATTAACATCATTTAGGTCAGTATTCATTATATGTCTCTGTAACTATGAGCAAGGATATAACACTCTTGTAAACCCTAAACCACTAGGTTGTATATAATTATACCCAAAACTATGTTCCTAACACAAAAGTGATATCACTGCTCAGTGTATGATAACCAGCACCCTAGGCACATCGAGAGGAGGGTTTTCTTCCAGGAGGGGTTTCAGACCACACTAGCCAGCAATAACGTCCAGGGGAATTTCCTTTGCGCCCACAAAAAAACTGCTTTATGGGCTTGGAGGTCCATGAGGCCTGCATCAGGAAACAAGGAAAAAACTCCTTGTGAACGACCTGGAGGGGAAAAAAGCCACCAAAAGGTGATATTTGGTCAGTTTTTTTGGGGGCCACTCTTCTAAAGGGGGGGGGGGGGACCCTTGACCGCACGAAGCCCCTCAAACAACACATACATTACGTGACGTTACCCATCCCTGTTACTCTCTACTTAGAAATACTGTTCTGCCAATTTGCTTCCACTCAAAAAACTGGCTTAAACACTCAGTATTCCAATGAACACATCACCATAGTACCAACCAAGTGTATACTCCTTCAGTTTGTGTACAATATGTAAGTAAACTTGTAAATTTATTGGATTAGACACTTTTAGAAACTGCAATACAATATGTGTAAGGCTGTGCAAGTTGTGTGGGTCAACTTCTCATCGACAAAATCTCCCTATCCAACCTACACAAACCACACAACTTACAAAAATGATAACCCTGAAGGTGTAATTTCTTCACTAAACGAGGTCAAAAAACTCAGGTACAATCTCACCCATGATTTTGTTATTTTTTCTACGAAATTTCCTTGTCCTCCTGGAGGTACTAGTAAAAATTGGTCACTATTCACATTCTTCATGATAAACTTTAGATATATGGACCACAAACATGAAAGTGTTGACAGAAGATCACATTAGAACTTGGTCTGCTTAGAAATCAGCACACTCTGACCAGACCTCACAAAGGGGTAAATCCTACTTATCTTTTCATTTCTTTGTTGTAAGAACCACTATCACTTCTAGAATAACACTTAATCTCTGACCGGTGAGGAACTTTGTCCAGTCGATTACACAACAGATAAGCCTGTAGCCATCCTTACAAGCCTAATTTCCACTTAAGATGGCAACAAAATTAGTTCTGGATGCTAGTAGAGGGTCATTTATAACAGTTAGAAGTCTGTGATTTGATTGTGTTTACATAATTTTCTAGTCATGAGCCCCTAAGTCAAAATTGTGGAAGAATATTACATACCACTTAAATAGATACTACAACAAACTTTTGAACTGATAAATAATGTGTTGGTATCCTCGAGCTGATTTAAACACCTTTCTCATGGTGAGTTATATAGATGTAATCCTTTTAGACTGTCAAAGAACTAATGTGAAATATAATATTTTGTTGATGGAATTGAACTCGACAGTCTTTTATTTTTATCACATGACTAACTAATAGTCATTCTTAGCCATTGTATCATGTAAGAACAAGTAAATTTTGAAGTAAAATAACTAAATGCTCTAAATAACTGTTTCTCAATCAGTTGGTACTTTTTGTTGTGTCACTTACTTTGACATATAATATGCAATTTTCAACCTCACCTTTTCCACCAGTTGCTGTCTTCTTCTGAAAAAACATTTCCTAATGGCCATCTTTTCTCTAGCCTTATTTTTATTCTTCATTATAAATCCAAAGAGCACCATATATGGTGCAATATTCTTTATTTTGAAAGTATGGTAACAGATACAGGTGCAAAAATGAGTCACAATGTGAACCAGTTTACATCTAAGAGGGAGAAAATTGAACAATGTTGGAAAAGGGGAGGTCTCCTTAGATTCCCATTTGTTAAATGAATCACATTGACAAACCAATATTACTGTTTTGATCAAGTGTTGCAGTAATAAATTCACCAACTACCAAGACGTTTATATTGTTTGGCAACCAGTACAATCACGATGCACTGATAATTTCAAATCTCTTACAATATTTCTTGAACCACTATTCTCAATATTTTTCAACGGATAACCATTCTTGACTCCCCAGTGAAGATTATACTATCTTAAACTGCACATGCAAGAGCATTAAAAGAAAATTTGTTTGTTCATTCAGATTTATAAAAGCAAAGGCAATTAGAACACCAAACAAAAATACATGCCTTTTGATATAAATGAAAGAGCCCCTTTACTTTTTTTTTATTGACCAGAAAGCACAGCAGTACCTCACGGCAACCGAAGAAGTTCCCCAAATAAATAATTATCTCCCCAAAATGTGGCATAACATAATTGTGACACAGAAAATAAGGTACATTTGAAATACTTTAAAGCTGAAACCATCAAGAATTTTTCCAAAAAAAGTTCAGAGTCCAAAAATGCTATGTGGGCAGCTCGACCAATCAGAGTGTTTGCAGAGGTCTGTAGATTGTGATGAACATCATATCTAACAAGAGTCACTTGGGGGCTCGTAATTACAGGTTCCAATAAGTTGTTTAACATTTCTGCATATATTGTTCCTGCAAGTGACAAAAGTAAGACCAATGTCACATGTTGCATGCTTCTAAATAAATAGTTATCCTGGTAATGTAGAAAGCTAATATACCTTGAAATAGTATTTCATTTTAAAGAGTGATGCAAAAAGCTTTTTTGATTGGCACCTGACTAAAGAGGCCAATTCCATCATCCCATGTGGGATTATAATTATATAGGTTACTTGCTACCACTCCTTTATTTTCAACACTTGTCTGAGGACCTCCACCCAAGCAGTTTCACAGCTCAGAGGCAACCCTTTATTATAAGCTGAAAACAGTCCATCTCTGACAATCTCATACTGTCATATTATTGAAAATTAGAATGCGTTGATTCATTGGTCATCTATATCCTACTGATTTACAAGAGATATTGCAAGATACGTACATCGACCAATCAGAGTGGCTAATTTACATTTGGTGGTACACTTTATGACTGCCCTGTTGCATCAAAGTACAATTACAATAATGCATTTTACAGATGTCACTACAGGTGAATTTAGGGACAATCAGAATGTTATCTTTGGAAGGAAGAAGCGATCATGAGTAACCTGTCATTATATCTGTGGCTCAGGGGGTGGATGGATCTGTATAAGCAGGCATTTCTTCGTGATCTGAGGTAATTGAACAGCTTTAGTTTTCCCTGCATAGGTACAGTACAGCTCAGAATAAAGTGGACGTTAGTTGCGTTAATCGTTAGAAATTTTGCGTTAGAAAAAAACCTTCCTGCCGATACGAGTCTAACGTTAGTAACGATCACAATAGTTGCGTTACTATCGTTAGAGGGGCAACTCTACTGCTAGTAACGCTAGAATCGTTATTTGCAGTTAAAAGCTCTTCGCTTTTCCTAACGCTGCTAGTGTTAAATGCATTAACCCGACTAAAATTCTGTAACTTTCTTTTTTTTTTTTTTTTTTTTTTGTCGATTTTATCTCTGGTCTGCACATTTGTGATAGCACGTGCAATAACGATCGGGCTTACACTACTACGATGAAATGGTTTACAGTCATCATTTGCACGCACTTGTTAAAAAGTGTTGGGCCTTACAGATGAAAATCTCTCTTAATCGACTTTCGACGGAAGGTATGAAAGCTTTGGGAACATTGCCAACTAAGGAAATGTATTCATAATTGCAAGGAGAAACATCAATGTAAATGGCGGCCCTCGCTTTTCTCTCTTTGTATGATGTAAAAAAAAACTCATGAAATTTCAGGCTAACTGATGTAATTTTCAAAGGTCACGCAATTGAAAATTTCCTCTTTTCTTTCAACGTGTGAAACTTTTTCGAACCATTAAAAAAATCGTTCCCTTACGGAAGGATTTGCAAACCCGCAAAAATATTCCCGAAGGTACGGAAATATTTTCGACGGCAAGGCACGAAAGTATTTGCCAAGATTCCAGAATTTTTCTTTCCAAACTTACGAAACTTAGATTATTCCATAATTACACAAAGAGATTTTCGAAAGTAAATAGGAACGGCCCTCCCCTTCTTTCTTCGTCTTTTTCTTTATAAAAAAGGTACTCATGAAGTTGCAGGCTAACCGATGTAATTTTGAAAGTCTCACGCAACTAATTATTTTTTTTTTTTTTGAAGATGCCAAAAATTTGTCGAACACTTGTAAGAAGATACCGTACCGTTACAGGAAGGATATTCAAAGGGCGACAATATTTCCGAAAGTGCGGAAATATTTTTAAAGGCAGAGGTGAACGAGCATTTGGAACGTTCCAGATTTTTTCTTTCAAAATTTAAGAAATTGATTGATATTTTCAAAGGCCACGCAAATATTTTTTTCATGGTGCATAATCTTTCTCGAACGTTAAAAACAAATGTACGGTTCCGTTACGGGAAGGATTAGCAAAGGCTCGACAATAATCCTATTCGAACATGCGAAAAATATGTGCGACGGGAAAGGTACTGAAAGCTTTAGGAACCTTCCAGTTTTTTCTTTCCCAACTTACGAAATTTATTCATAATTTCAATGAGATTTTCGAAAAGTAAATTGGTCCTCCCCCCCCCCCTTTCTCTTTCTTTGATATATACAAAAATCATGAAGTTTCGCGGTAACTAGCATAAATTTCAATGGCCACACAATTGATTTTTGTTTTTTAAACGTGCGAAAAAATTTGTCTCCGAACGTTTGAAAAAAAGTCGTTACGTTACGGTAAGGATTAGCAAACGCGCATGAATATTTCCGTGCATGCCAGGGAAATAATATTTTTTTAAAGGAAGAGGGACACAAGCATTTGCAACGTCCCAGAATTTTCCTTTCCAAACTTTACGAAATTTGTTCATAATTCCAAAGAGATTTTCGAAGTAACTGGGGCCCCGCCCTTTATGTTTCTTGATTCTTATGTTAGACTCATGACGTTTCAGGTAATTTTAATTTTTTTTTAATTAACATGTAGGGCACTTAATTTTCAAAGGTCACGCAATTGACACATGTTTTTTTTTCTTTTCTTCGGAACGTGCGGAAAATTGTTTCGAACGCTGAAAAAAAAAAACGGTGAGGATATGCAAACGCGCAACAATATTTCCGAACGTGCGGACAATATTTTTGAAAGAAGAGGTTGCAACAGCATTTGGAAGGTTCAAAGAAAGGGCCGCCATTTACTTGGTGGGGGGGTCGGTGGAGGGGCGAAACGCTTCTGCCTGAAAATACCCTGCATTACCTAAAGTACATTCCGATTTTTCTATCATACCTTCCAACGGAAAATAGCTTTGCCCTATCCACTTTGGGTGGGGCTGAATTCCATTTCGACCCCCCCCCCTCGCTATTCCCGCGCCCGTCCCTTCGCCCCAACTCCATCTCCGCCCGCCCCACCTTCCCAGTTCCCGCCCATTCCTTGTTCGTTTCCCTTGCCACACCCCCCCCACCCAACCCATTCTCATGAACCACTCGTTTGAGAAAATTCTCTTACCTTGAAAAGATTAATGAAAGGTTAATCAGCCGTCCCTAACCGCCATTCTTTAAATATATATCCTACTATTTCTTAGTGGTTGTGAGAAAGAATACGAGCAGAAGCGTTCGTTCTGTGTATTAATTCACCTTCAGAGAATACAAGTTGGATTCCCCTGTCGTTTTAAGGGTCATGGATGGGTGTGTCCTTACCCATCCGCTCGGGGAACCGCAAATTACGGTATACAATATTCTGCGGCAATACGGAGGCCGAATGACCTAAATGAAAACAAACAACCCACGGCATTGTCATATTTTTCAGCCCATCATTGTACTGCCGTACATTGTTATAGCCCCTGCCGGCCCACATCATTCGCTTACACTTTCTATCTAGCCCAGTTGGTTACATAACAAATGTATACCACAGGTAATGACTGTATACAATTCCGTGAGAAACCTTGGAATTTCCCAGGAACCTGAAATGGTATACACTTCATTTGCATGCAAGATTCTGTGAATTGCATTGCATTCTGTGCATTACCTTACCAAGTAAATTTAGTTATCCTGGGTAACGTGTCCCTCTAAGCAGCCTGATGCGTTACGTACTAGCTGCAATGGGCAGATGGTCCAAAAATTCAGGCCATGAATATTATCAGCAAAATCAGCCATCACGAGCTAACTTTTGTATCATATCTTTACTTTTGGGTGCAGAATAAGTCCTACTCTTAAGAAAAGTATTCGTAAAGAGTTTGGTATTGGACAATATATTTCGCTTATGTGTAAATTCCAAGATGGCGCCGACTGTCGAAGGATGGAAAAAAATTTGAGCGCGATGTGCGTGACGTCACGTAAACGTTACGAGAACTAAATGGGCATACGACTTCCAAAAAAGGTTACGCAAAAAAAAATGGGCGCTGGACATTTATGAATGTCCCAGCCATTTGCAGTGGAATTCACTGTATAAATAAATGCATTTCACTAAAAGTTGGTGTAGTACGTGAACATTAACGTGGTACAGTGTATGCAGATTCAGTGTACAGAACTTGCGGCCAAAGTGTGAATATGAACGGCAATGCACATGTCTAAGACTTGCATGGGCTGGAGAAGCCCATAGCGTAGAGTGCGTGTGACAGTGCATATATAGTTTCCCCAGGGGGCCGGGGTTAAAATTCGGTCATCACTCTAGCACAGTACCCCTCGGGTGAATTGATGGGGGGATTCGGACAAAGACATGGTAGGAATACAGTATCGTATTACATTCCGCTGTAAGGCCCTGAATCGGAAATTCTGGAGCAAAGTCTTGAAAACTGATTGCCGAAATTGTCATCTTTATCTCTCTCATTAAATGGAATATAATTGGATTAACGTTTTTCCTTAGGAATCAGACTTCAAAGGCTTTGTAAAATAGGTAAGATTAAAAAATTTTAAGCCAATTGGCGTCGTAGAGGGTTTAGGGTATGTAGGGAGGTTGGTTGTTAGGAATTATTAATTTATTGCGGGAACCTTTAAAATCCTATCAGTTAACCTGAAACTTCATGAATCTTTTATATACAAAGAAAGAACCGGGGGTGGGGGGTCGTCTGCCATTTACTATCGAGTTTCCCTTGAATTATGATTTAATACACAATTTCGTTTAGTTTCAAAGGAAAAAAAAAAAAAAAATCAAATTAATCTGGAACTTTCCCAAAAAGCTTTCGTTACCTATCAGTCGCAAATATTTTTCCAGGCAGTTTGGAAATATTTTTGCGCGGTCTGCTAATAATCCTTCCCATGAACGGAGAACTTTTTTTTTAACACGTTCCAAAAAAACAAAAAATTTGGCACCTTCAAAGAAGAAAAACATTATCAATTTGCGTCAGCGCTGTGGAAAATTACATCAGCCTAAAACTAAAACGGGAGGGCCACCATTTTTCTTTTTGAAAATCTCTTTTGCAATTATGAATAAAATTTTGTAAGTTTGGAACGAAAGAAAAGAAGCTGGAGAAGAAAGAAGCTGGGAGATAAAAGAAGCTTAGCGTTTTATATACAAACATGCTTTCGTACTTGTTCATTCATCGTAAATTATTTGTCTGCACGTATCGGAAATATTTTTTTTGCGCGTTTGCACAAAATAATCATTCCTGGTCACGGAACGATATTTTTAAAAAATTCGAAAAAAAAATGTCAGCAGGTTTGTAGAAAAAAAAATCATTTCGTGACTTGCGTGACCTTCTAAAAATTATTATCAGATTAGCCTGAAATTCCACATGATTTTTTTTATATATATACAAAGAAAGAAAAAAAAAAAAAAAAACGGGGGGCGGCCATTTTATTACTTACACTCCTCGAGTTTTCCCTTAGCGAGTTATATTGATTACAAGCAGTTCGTCTAGTTTAAATGAAAAAAGTCTGGAACTTTCCAAAAGCTTTTGTATTGTAGCCTAACAATTCGCAAATATACTTCCAAAAGGCGTTTGGAATATATCTTTTGCCGCACGCTGGCTAATTAATGCTATTGGGGAATAACAATCCTGCTAATCCCTGCCCATAATCGGAACTTTTTTTTTAACGTTCCAAAAAATTTGGCACCAGTTCAAAGAAAAAGAAAAAAAATATCAATTGGCGCAGGGCGCTTTGTGAAAAATTAACATCAGCCTAAAACTAAAACGGGTTGAGGGTCACCATTTGTGTTTTGAAAATCTCTTTAGCGAACTATGAATAAATTTTTGTAAGTTTGGAAAAGAAGAAAGAATCTGGAGACGCTTCTTTAATTACATGCTTTCGTACTTTGCCATCGTAAAATTATGTTCCGCACGTTCGCGAAATATTTTTGCGCGTTTGCAAAATAATCCTTTCCCAATAAAAACGGAACGATATTTTTCCAGACATTCGAAAAAAATGTTCCGAATGTTTTAAAAAAAAAAATCTACTGCGATGACTTGCGTGACTTACCTAAAAATTATATCAGTTAGGCCTGAAACTTCATGTATTTTTTTATAATGTATACAAAGGAAGAAAAACGGAGGGCGGCCATTTACTCTGGAGTTTTTCCTTGTAATTATGATTATGCAATTCGGTTAGTTTCAACGGGGAAAAATCTGGAACTTTCCAAACAGCTATTCGTACCTACGGTCGCAAATATTTCCCAAGTGTTCGGAAATATGATGTCGCGCCTCTGCCTAATCCTTTTACCCTTGGTATAAACGGAACTTTTTCTTTAACGTTCAAAAAAAAATTCGCACCTTCATCGGAAAAAAGAAAAAAATTATCAATTGCACAGCGCCTTTGCGGAAAATTACATCAGCCTAAAACCTAAAACGGGAGGAGCACCATTTTCTTTTGAAAAATCTCTTTGCAAATATTGGGGAATAAAATTTGTAAGTTTGGAAAAAGAAAGAGGTTATCTGGAAATGAGTTTCGTTTATACATGCTTTCGGACCTTCCGTCGCAATTAGGCTTATTTCCGCCACTGTCTCGGGAAATATTTTTTGGATCGTTTGAAAATTCCTCCCGTAACGGAACGAAATTTTTTTTCAAAATATTCCAAAAAATGTCCACGTTTAAAAAAAAAATCCAATTTGGCGTTGGAACCTCTGAAACTTATCAGTTTTTGCCTGAAACTTCATGATTTTTTTTTATATACAAAGAAAGAAAAAGGGAAGGGCCGCCATTTACGTCTCAGAGTTTCCTCTTGGCAATTATGAATACAATTCGCAAATTTCAAAGAAAAACTCTGGAAACATTTCAAAAAGCTTCCCGTACCTACAGTCGCAAATATTTACACACGTTCGGAAATATTGTCGCGCCTTTACTGATCCTTTTTCCTTTTTTCCCCCCCCCGTTAAACGAACTCTTTTTTTAACGATCGAAAAAAAAATGTTCGCACCTTCAAAAGAAAAAGAAAAAATGTATCATTTTCGCGGCCCTTTGAAAATTACATCAGGCTAAAACTAAAAAACGCGGAGGGCCACAATTAAATTCCTTTGAAAATCTCTTTGCCAATTATGAATAAACTTTTTGTAAGTTTTAAAAGAAAGAATCTGGAACATTCTACATGCTTTCGTACCTTCCCTCGCAAATATTTCCGCATGTTTCAGAAATATTTCTTGATCGTTTGGAAAATCCCTCCCATAACGGAACAATTTTTTTGTTCGAAAACGTTCGAAAAAATTTCCGCACATGTTTAAAAAAAACCTGCACTTGTAACACGCTAGAGTATGTACGTCAAAAGTGGAAGCATAAATACGAAACCTGCTGTGAAGGGTAAGTATGAGTACATAACAACCTGGCGATAACCGGTGCGTAATTTGAAGGACTGACAGAAGTGCTGTATCTTACCGCCCTAGGCTAGGCCACCAGTACGGGTTCTGCTTACCGGCCAAGCCAAATGCATGTATCACAAGTAGCGTTACGGGAACGCCATTGCATGGCTTCGCCATTACACTGCCAAAGCCGATGCTGTTGTATGTTATCTCTTGGCAATAACGCAAATAACGATACAATCGTGACTTGAAATGGAAGGCCGTACACCTGCCGAGAGCTCTAACGCAGGTAACAAGTTCACGTTGCAAACGCAAGTAATCGATAGCTGCGTTACCATATCTTCAACAGTAAACGCAAACTAACGATGGAAACAGTTAGAGCTCTAACGATTTAAGCAACCCTTTTTTTTTTCTTTTGAACGGTTCCACATTTATTCTGAGCTGTACATGTAACCTATTCACAGGAATTTCCTTCAAAGAATTTATACTAAAGCATGATAGACTTTACTACAATCTCAACAACTAAAGCCAAAGGGCAAAATCAACTATTACCCTAAGGTGGCCAACCTCTCGACTTTCAGACCTCTCCTAATTAGGTCTGTCAGAGGTGACCCCTCCTAAACTTGCTGAAAAGTAACACTACAACTGATCAAGCCAAAAAACCAAGATGGGATCATGGAAGGTGTGACAAAAGGAAGCTTTATCAAGTGAGGGTTCTTTCTGGGTCAATAGTCAGGGATATTAATGGTCATTGAAAAACCTCTTGCAAAGAACATGTCCTAACACCTAAAACCAAACTAACATTATTCCTGGTTGCTAAAGAGTAATTACATACCAAGTTTGCAGCTCAAAGAAATGATAATGAATTTGATTACTCTAAGGGGTTTCAAGTGTATCAAGCCAAGTGCCATTCTCACAAGCTTTTATTCTATAACAATGGCAGTAGTCAAAACACAACTGAGTGCTTCTTTTTCTTATTTCAAGCTTTCAACTTCCAGTCTTCTGCAGGTCATTTTAGTACATGGGGGATGGCTTGGCAAAATGGCCCATCACGCCACCAACAAAATGGGTTCTAAAATAAGTCCTCACGAAGAACACTAGACTTACCATATATGGATTTATCTTTTGCAGCAGCTTTACAACATTTCAACACGTGGCTGAAATGTACTGGGTACATATCTGTCTTGTAAGGAACACACCAAGAGGGAACAATTCTTAAACATTGCTTCTAGACCTGTGAATAATAAAACAATCGACAACATAACGTAATTATTTTCTGAATCAAACAGGTGAAAAGGACTGAGATTCAAGACACAACTGGAATGTCTTGTTGATGAACCATCTAGCAAAAAACTCAATTTTTTGTTACAAACATTCATAATATAAACTCAATTTTCAGATCTAGGTTTGTCACTTTAAGCCAACCTTCTTTTCTAAGCTGCATCGATGGTTGTGAGTAGCAATGCTATCTTCAAGGTGGTTAATTAGGAGTTTCCTATAATTACTAGATAGCAATTCAGTTCTGGGATAAATATGCTGACTGACATTATGAACCTACTTCAAAAATAACTCCCAGACACACTACCTAAACTTCTTCCTCCAGAGATTCTGTTGAAAATCCCTCATGGCTTACACAGGGTTATTAGGAAATATTGCATTTCAGAGCCATCATTTCTCGATAAAGGTTCACCCAAATGGTAATAAAAAGTAACTTATTTATAATCTCTGAAAAAACAAACGGGAAAATTATTTCCCGTTTAGGGCGTCATCCATGTATTGCATCCTTTGTCACAGTCCTGCAAAAAAACTCCTCACCCTTGCTCCTAAAACGAGATAAATATTGCAAAACCAAGTGAAAACGTGATTGATAAAACAGCAAAAATTCATCAATGATCATATTTTTGAAAAGTGCACATGGGTTTTTGGTTTTTTTTTTTCGCCCTCCATCCAACATGAGTTTTATAAGCCATGTGAAAATGATGACCAACAAAAAAACAATGACCGCAAATTGTTTTATTAAGCTTTAAGAGATTACCTTGGCCATAGAATACACCATGCTGTTTCCTGGTTTGCTTTTTAAAAAACGCATTTAAGTCATCACTTTTTTGTATTTATCCGACAGTAAAAACAATGATGACTCAGTAATAGCCTAAGAAGGGAACAAGGAAACTTCCCTTAAAATTTTGTTTGAATACAACAAAAACATTTGTCCTCCATTTTTCACTTTTCCTGAATGGCTTCAATACCCATAAACCGCAAAACAAAATGCAACTCGGTGTAAAGTAAAGAATTCCATGGGTTGTGTCAGAGGCATACCAACCACTGCTACCAGTGGTGACCAGTTTAAATGGTTTACACTTCCTCTTGTGGTACAAATCAATTTTCCAAGTGTATTCCTTGAGGACAGTGTGCCACAAACTTAGGAAATCCAGGTTTTCTTGTTATTTTACATGTTTTTGTTATGGAATGGATGGGTTTATTTTTATATTGGCCATGTACTTAAGTCCATACATAATTCCACGATTTCCTCATTCTTCATGATTCTCTCAGCAGCAGCTGCACTCCAAAACTCTTGCCTTCCCAAAACACTTCTAATTTGAAAAGCTATGTTATATCCTGAGAATAAGTCATATGCCTCAAATTGGCAAGTTTTTTTCAACGTCTTTTCTTTGAATATCTACAGTAAGTAACGAACATTTTTTGCAAAAAGAAAAGCAATGCAAGGCAGAGTATTAAACCCACTTTGCCAGCAAAAGGACATGTCCTGTGCATAACTATCATTGCAAAGTATTTCACATGAAATGTCTTCATGAATGTAATCCCTGCAAAAATCTCTTCACTGTTGGACATTTTTCAAGTTCAATCAATTTACAATTATGCTATTTCTGTTATCCCAGCATTGTGTCTACCTATTAAAACTCACAAATTTTCAGAGCCGCTCTACTGTAATCTACCGAGTGTCATTTTTACCTGGGTTTTTTTTGCTGAGCTGGTAAAGGAAAGATTTGCCTGGGGTCAGCATGATCCCTTAAAGATAAGCCTGAAGGGAGAGAGTTAGATTTTTTCCACTTTTTTGCAATCACCCATAAACCATACAAATAAAAAAAGAAACATGACCGGAAATGGCATAAAAAAAAATTAATCAACAATTACAGAGTTCCTCAAAAAAAAATTAACTCAAGTAAAATGAAGAGATGACAAAATCTAGAGTGAGAATCTTATTACATCAGGATAACTAAAGGCCAATCTCCTTTACTTTTCTGCTTTTGATGGACCAGTTAATGGTTGTTATTTAAGGGACCAATTTCAACACCCCTAGTGGTGCTCATTCTCCCACAACAAATTTTACTTTTATCTCCTTCCCACCAAACCCGTCAAGGGCACTTCCCACTGAACACCTTCATTGCTGTAGTGCTGATCCATTAAGATCAACAACGTGTTTGTAGTGATGTTAAAATTAGACCAATATTGCTGATATCCAATATTTTAATCCTCAATAAAATATGGTTCCAATCTGATACAGTTATCTAAATCTAGAACAAATGTAGTTCCACCAAATAAATGGTACTTCTATTGTTCACAACTACCACCAATTAACATATCACCTAAAACTTTCAAATGAAAGAAAGTTACAATTTATGACTTGACCCATACCAGGAAAACTGCAACATTTGCCAACCTAAGTAATACTACTAGACTGGACTTTGGGATAAACTTTAATTACAAATGAAAGAAATAAAGACTTTTGTTTTGTTCTTCTGAACTTCCCAGGTGTCCACCAAATGGCCCTCTGCGACCCCACCCACTGGGGCAGCCGGCCCAACAGTTGAAAAAACTAATATAAAAGCTCTCTCCTTCTGCACACTATGCAGCATACACATTCCAACAGTTTTCAAATATCAAGTTTTAAATTGACAGGAGGGCAGCATTGCAAGTAGTCCCATTAAATTACCTGTGTGTTCCACCCAAGGGGCACTGCTGTTGTAAAGCTGGCCTAAGTGAGGGACCCTGAGAGGGACAAGCATGTATGGGAAAGCTGTTGCAAGAAACTGGCCCATGGCAGCTTTGCCAGAGCTGCCCTGATGATGAGGTTACCTAAAGAGTGTCCAATGAAACTGAAAAGGAAAACAACAATTCATTTGGTTATTTTGCACCAAAAAAGTTCAGGGGCAGAATAGGAATTTCTGAAAGGGGCTTTGACAAATATGTCTTGTCACCAAAAATCTTCAGAAAACGGTCAATGAACGGAGGTCCACAGAGTCCACCACCTGGTATAATTTTAATACAATATCCTGCAAGTCTAGGTGGCATTTAAATGACACAAAAATGGCAAAACCACAGTTTACTATTCCATTTTCGACTGTGCGCGAGTTCACCACATCTGTGCATGCTAATAAAAAGTTAAAGAAGGACCAAGGAGGGTTATTGTTTGTTGTTTCAAAACCTATCCAAACCTCCCCTCCCCCACCCCCCCCCATCACAAACACATCCATCATTTAACAGACCCACAAGCCTAGATGGCTGATGACAGTAAAAACAGCAACAAACTTATATTTCCAAAATGCATTGTAATGCCCTATTCTAACTTTTGAGCATGGACATCACACACATTCTTTTTTGGGGTATTGCCTATTTTTGACGCAATGATAATCATCTCTATAAAGCAAATTATAATAATACAAAAAAACAAAGACCAGTACATGAAAACTTCCTGATTTAGAAAGTTTATGTGGTCTGAATTTTAATCTCAGTACTACATTAAATTTTTTCTTCCCTAATTACCTACAATAACTGGACATGCAAAAGGTGTTGTGTACCAGGCTGTCTCCCTCACTAGAGGGTGCTGTTTGCATCCCCTTCTTTGCCATTACACATGGATTAAACTTGTGTAATGTAACTTAAATGCAAGAACTCAGAGCAGCTATGCTGCAGGTATCTCAATACTACCATCACAACATCAATAATTTATGTACAAAACGTATCATACTTATATGTGCCAAATTATTACCACAAGCAACTGATTTAGAATAAGTTTTTTAAATACATTCAGTTTGTATCACACAAGTTTTTCCAATGTGGCTTCGTCATTTTGTAAACAAGAAGAAGCCAGATCACTGTTACCCAGTTGGGGACCAAAAACATTAAGAGGAGGAGTTTCATCATTGATCCCAAAACTGTGCATTGCAAACTATAATGGTAAGCTACATACAATGCTAGGAGAACCAAAAATGGTGCATTTAGCAGTTAGTGTAGAAGGAGCTATGTATAGGGTTACATCCATGATTATCCAAGTCCAGAACAAAAAGGGTCAGTGGTCAGCAGTACATGAATTAGGGAATAAATTGTCCAAAAGATACCATAGAAATGAAAATTAGCCCACAGGCACGCAGCAGACAGAGTTTCAGTGTTTGCCGTTAGTTTACAGTCACACAAGTCATAATTATTTTGTAGAACTCATCATCTGGACTAAGGCTTTTTATCCTGGAGGTCCAGGGTCAACCTTTTGGTCTACAAAAGACTAACCCCTTTTTGCCATGAAATCCCACAACATCTCCTAAATCTCCCCCTGTCCAACCTGGTTACATGGTTTTTGTTAAATGGGTCCACATGCGAAACAAAGATTGAACAACTGAAATTTAGACCGTCCGCTTTTTGTTTTCACTCCTTTCAACTACGCTGTTACAAGGTTAAAAGAAGGGGTTTAGGTGTCCCCAGAAAATTCACCTGTGAATTTACAGTATTTTTAAAAATCACCATGCATGGAGGGGCTTGTGTGGGGGAAAACCCTTAATCTTGTCCCCCACACCTGCACAGCCATTTCCCTAGAGGATCTGTTTTTCCTTATGGTGTGGGAAATGTGGGATAAAAATACCAAGGAACCCCCCTTCAAGAAGTGGGGAGAACCTCCCCCCTTTGATTTTTTTCTGCCATCCTCCAAAGGAAGACTCCAATTTGCCACAAAAGGGAATTCATGGGAAAATGGTGAAGGTAAAAAAAAAACAAAAAACAAATGGGGTACCATTGTATTTTTTATTCTGGTTTTTTTTTTTGCCTTTTCAGTAGTTTTTTGCCCTCTAATTCAGCCAAAATATCCCCCAACGAGTCCACAAAGTTTTAAAAAAAACAAATGTTACCCAACCACATCCTTTTTTTCCCCCTGCTACATCCCACAGTACTTGCTTTTTCTGTCTCCGAAATATGTGGGGTCCATTAAAACAGCCCACAAAAAAAATTGACAATTTTTAAAAAAAATGAAAGCATGTTTGGCCACCGGCTTTAGTTGACCGCGTAGTGTGGACAATTATCTCAATACAATGTTATGTTTAGTTTTTTGAGATAAAAACAACTGCCTCCCCTCCCCTTGTAATACTATAAATAACCCCGAGTTTTTTTTTTTTCCCCTTATTTTTTTTCAACTTTCGTTTTTCCCCCCCTTTCCCATAACAATGAGTGGGGGAAAATGCTAAGGCAGGGGCAAGATGGAAAATTAGAAAATTTGAAAATATCCAAAAAATGTTTGGGGCAAATGAACAAGCTTCCCTTTTTTTTTGGTGTTTTTTTTTTTTTTTAAAAAGCTTCCCCCTTTTTTTTTTTTAATTTTATTAAATATTTCCCCCTCATTTTTGTGTAATTTAAAAAAGCAAAGGTTTTAACATAATCACTGGGGGTGTTTGCCTTTTAAAGTGAAAACTGGCAGGCCAAATGAAGTAAAAGAAAAAAACCCTGGCAGGTCCTTCAATGGTAAAAATTTAAAAATATAATACTCCCCCCATAGCAAAGCCTTTGGTCAGGCCCACCTGTCCCCCTTCATTACTACCAAAGCTTAAAAACCACTAACAAGAACCCTATACGTTTTGGTAAAAACAAACCCAATCCTTTTTTTTCATTTGACAAAAGGTATGACAAATTTTGTTGGTTAAACTGCCTATAGCGATTATTATATCCACAGAAATGTAAACCGTGTGGAGTGCAAAGTCCATGGGACCTTTGCCTTTCCAAAAGTTGAAAAAATTACCCCTTCTACTCCCAAAACAAGAGGGCGTCTCCCTTCCAAAACGTGGGTACTTGGGAGAACCTGTGGGTTTTAAGTCCCCCCCCCCCCCCAAGTGAGAGTTTTTTTTTATAAGTTGAACACACCAAACATAACCTTTGGTTTTATATTTTAGTGTACAACTAAGATGCATTAACGGTTTTTTTTTTTTTTTTTTTCCAAGTTTCCGGTTTTTTTTTTTTACAAATACCTGTTTTCAAAAACGTGCAAGTCCCCCTCCCCTTTTAAGTTCCCCCCCCCCCCTTACGACAGGCGGGGAATACCGCGGGGCATATTTCCCCCCCCCCCCCCTACCACCCCCCGCCCCACAAGGGGCGGAAAACCTGTTTGGGACACGTCGCCTTTTAACCTTTACCTTTACTTTCCTTGGTCTTAACCCTTCATAAAGTTTTTCCTACATAAATTAAACAGAATCCTCCCTGAACGAAAACAAAAGCCCTGTCCCTGTCCCCCATTCTGGGTCCCAAAGTCAGCCAAAAAGTGGGTCCCCCCCTCCCCCCACCCCCCCCCCCATCCCCCCCTGCCTGCCAATGAACAAACAAAGAAAGGTTAACTTTTTCGAAAGTTAAAAAACAAGTAAACCAAATAAACAAAAAATTATTACAAGGAAACTACAGCAAAATTAGAAATTGAAAAAACATATGGGCCCCTTAATTTCCTACACTCTATCAAGAAGGGAAAAATTTTCCCTTCTAATTGTTTTTGTACAGAAGGAAAGATACTGCCCAGAAGAATTACTGCATTGCTCCCCCTGAAATTTTCCCATTTCACTAGTGCGTGGCAAAGAAATCTTTTAGGAAAAATATACAGACCCTGGTTGGCGCCACATTTAAATTTAATTATCTAAAACAAGCCCAAGAAAAATTTTTTTTTTTGCCAAGTGTTGGGAGAGAGAACACACATACTTTTCAAAACCGGTCACACTGGAACGAACTTTGCTTGTCACTAAAACAGAAAACTACTGGCCCCCAGAAAGGCGCCACAAGCATTTGCCTAACCCTGGGTTGGGGGTATGGGAAAGCAGAGGTCCCCTGATTAGGGCCAAGAATTAAAGGAACTAGTGTGGGTTACCCTTTCCCAAAATGGCTTGGATTAACAGTAATTTAATTCTGGTTTTTTTACCTTATTTTCCACAAACATTTTGTTCCCCAAAAGAGGTCCCCCACCCATCTTTTAAATGCCTGTTTTAATTTTTACCCCAGAAATTTTTTTTTTTTTTTTTTTTTTCCAATTGGTTCCAAAAATGGCTCCACCCCCTACCTTCAGCAAAAAGCCCCCACTGGGCCGCAACCTGTGGGGCTAAAAATGACCCCTTTGCAAAATTTTTAATCTGCAAATTGGTTTTATCAATCAGTCCATTGGCAAAGCAAACATTTCCATTTTTTGAAACAAAGTTGATACAAACCAAAGGCCAAATTAATGGGATTTTTTTTTTAATTTTTGCCAGTGACATGGCAAACCATTGCACCACAAACTATTAAGCATTTAAAATTAAACCCCAATTCCCAAATCCAACAACTTAAAACCTCTGGCCACAACCTTTTAAAACCTTTTCAAAATTATCCCTTATGGTAACCACAAAAGAGATTATGAAAAAATGTTTTCCATCATTTGGAAATTTTGGGAAAATTTTTTTTTCCCCATGCATCAGTTTTATTCCATAAGCTACCAAAGCAGTATTCTAAACTTTTTTTCCTTGACCGACCTGATTTTGTTTTTTTTGGCAAATAAACGGCAAAATCCCCAGCCTTTTCTTACTTTTTTTAAATTTGACCTATCCCTTTCCTGTAAATCCTGAAATGGAATTAATTTTCCCTTTTTTCAAGCTATGGAAAAATTTACGGGAATCGCCTTACAAATGGCCAATATTTCCAATTTTTGAAACTTACTCTTGAATGTTGGCTCCCCTCTGGACCCATGGAGGAAAACTCGAATTTCTCCTTCCTCCTGGAAGGCCCATCTCTTAAATATACCAATTTTTTTTTTTTTTGAGAAGAACGCAGAATTCAAGCCCCCCTAATTTTCCATCCCCCAAGCAATGGGACGCAAACCACCAACCAGGTGAACTTCAGCCCCCCCTTCCTCACCCTCCAATGGCTGGCCCCTCCCCCTGGGGCCCCTGAGGATGTTGTTATGACTGAAATTAGGGTTTGTAAAACCTGCAAAAGCAAAGGGCCCAAGGTTCCCACTGTATAGGTGGCAAGCCAAGCCCCACCCAGGGAATTGTGCTGGGCAAGCAGTCCTTTTTTTTATCTTGAGAGGTACCTTGCCCAAAAGGCCACAAGAATCCTTCAAGACTTAAAAGAGTTTTTATTTTCCCTCTAACTCCTTTCCCCTTTATCCCCCCGGAACCCCCATGGGATTCACAACCCCAGCCGAGTTTTTGGGTATAAATGGTTCCCCCCCCCCCCCTTAATCCTCCCCCTTGAAACTGGGTTCCGATCATGATCAACCTTTAAAACACCTGCCTTCATTCTACCTATCATTTCATGCCGTCACTTTTACCAAAATCATTTTCGAATTCTTCACCAAAAATTCTTTAGTCCGTAACATATTTTACTCGCCATCTCATTCCTACATACTGATTGGTTACCCGTAAAACATCTTCCGAGGTGACATTACGCTCCAGAGCTATAACAACATTTGGAATTCATTAACCTTATACATTAATTAACAGGCCAAGTATACTTCTTTTCGGATAGGTTCACCCAGTACTACATAGCTTGTACTAATACTTAAGCAGTCTCCATTCACTTATACTGTTTGAAGCATTCATTAAACCTGTATTTTTTTTCACTACAATTTTGTTTGTAGAAAGCCGTGGTACCTTTAGTGGGGGGGGGGGGGGGGCACGGGTCAAAAAAAAAAAGAAAGGGGGGGTGGGGGTGGTCTTAGAGGAAGTTTTTGTCCTATATCTTAAGTCTTTACTTTTTGTTTAGTTAGTTAATTTGTTTTTCTCTGGCCTTTATAATCTTTTACATTCTTTTTTTTGTTTCTTTTTGCTTTCGTTTTTCCTACTCAGCTATGTCAGTTACACCTTTGTTTTGGTAGTTATTGGAGTAAAACTCTCCGACATCTCGACAAGCCCCTCAGTGTTTTTGTTTAGTTTGACCTTCCTTCTAGACTTCATTATTTTTTGGTAATTATCATATTATGTACTCATTACTTTTCAATGATGTAGAAAAAACAAAAAATAAACGAAACGAAACGAAAGTCTTTCACATCCCCTAAATAGTACTTCCACATACCCTGCATGTACCTGTGACAGGGGTAGGGAATACAACTGATCCTTGCAGCATGGCTGTGGAATTAAAGAAAGGCCAGTATGGGTAAAACGGCCTACTTAATTTTTGTCAATGGCCTTCGTTCCCCACACAAAAAAGCCAACTTTTTCAGAGGCCACTTGGCTTTCCTGCCCTCCAAGAGAAAATGCAAAACTAAACAACCACGTACAAAGCACAATAACACAGACAACATCATCTTTAAAGTACCAGTACATTTTGTATAATAATAATGAAACGAATTTGGATAAGAAAATGATTGTTTGGTGCTTAGGTTACTTAAACCCAAACATAACCAAAGAAATGATTTTTGTTTAGAAAACAGCACATTTACGGAAGTGAAAGGTTGTTTTAAACACTCGTGACTTAATGTAAAACGCGGCTGTTTCAATATTCCAAGGTTCATCGCGGTGGAAGTTCTAGGATCATTATGAATATTCATTACGCAGCTCAGATTACTCAGAGCTGCTTCAAAGATCACATCATGTCGATCGACTGTTCAGACAAGCGAGACAGGCAACGAGACAGAGCCAGTGTACATCTACTGCATACGCCCTACATCGCATTACCTACTCGTATTTTGTTCATTGTGAACTATCTAACGACGAATCTAGGCTATACGTGTGCTTTGGATCACGAAGATGTAGCTATAGGGCCGTAACACACAGCAGTCAACTTGTGTGACATTGGTGGCGGATGCTGGGCGTTGCATTACCAATCACCTTGCCTTGTAATTTGTTGCCTCTCTGTGCCAGCAACATGATCTTGTCTTAGGTATTTCAGTTGAGGTTTTCTCCTTTTTCATGTTAGTTGTGTCACAATTTTGTTGGCGTGATAATTATTTCTAAACTACAATTCATTCTAAGCCTAACCTAACCTGAGTATATCCTCTAAGGCTGTTTGTGTAGTGTGTGTAGGCATCCGTCTATTACAAGCAATGCTCTGCAACTGTTACGTGCATACAGTTTCACTACAGTTTGAGCATTAGGCAAGGCACCTATAGTTGTTTATTTCATGAATAATCATAACAACCCCCCCCCCCCCACCCCCCCCCCCCCCCACCCCCCCCCCCCCCACCCCCCCCCCCCCCCACCCCCCCACCCCCCCACCCCCCACCCCCCCGCACTCCCCCCCCCCCCCCACACCCCCCCCTGTCCCACACCCCCCCCCCCACCCCCCCCCCCCCCCCCTCGCCCCCCCCCCCCCCCGCCCCACCCCCCCCCCACCCCCCCCCCCCCCCACCCCCCCCCCCCCCCCCCCCCCCCCCCCCCCACCCCCCCCCCCCCCCCACCCCCCCCCCACGCACCCCACCCCCCCCCCACCCCCCCACCTCCGACCCCCGCCCCCCCCCACCCACCCCCCCCCCCAACCCCCCCCCACCCCACTCCCCCCCGCCACCTCCCCCCCCCACCCCCACCCCCCCCCCACCCCCCCCCCCCCCCCCCCCACCCCCCCCCCCCCCCACCCCCCCCCCCCCCCCCCCCCCCCCCCCCCCACCCCCCCCCCCCCCCACCCCCCCCCCCCCCCACCCCCCACGGGGGGCCCAAAAAAATGATTTTTGAGGGGTAAAGTGCCTTTTCAGTGAAAGCAGTCCAGTACTAGTGTATATTGGGTCAATATTGATTGATGTATGTTATGAGCACTGGTTGCTATGAGCTAGGATGGGATTTTTTTATTTGTTTTCTTTCCTTTGTTTTTTCTTAAGGGGTTATATTAAGGCAGGTGGTAGCCAAGATTGTGTCATGGGAGGGGTTTATGAAGTGTGGTTTGGGGAAGGAGAATAAAGGGAGGGACCTCCCCATTGAAGGAATTTTTTGCTATTTTCTTAAAGGGGGGTAAGGGGGGTTTCAACCTGGAAACCCCCCCGCTCCTAACCTCGACAATTCAAAGGGCCCCTTTTTAACCTACCACAGTTCTTGTCCCTTAAGATGTTTTGTTTCTTTTGCTTTATTTTGTTTTTCTTCTCTTTGATTTCCATTGTGTTTACTATCATTTGAAAAAGAAGAGTTCGAAAAATTGAAAAAAAAATGGTTTGCTTCTTTTTTGTTTTGTGTACTTTTCTATAACTAATCTGCAGACCTTATCACTTTTGCACTCCCAGCCATGAGTAAAAAAGACTAACATTAAAAATATACACCCATAACAAGTAGGATTGTGGTTCTTGAGACAGTATATTACCAATAGATCAGAGAATGAAGCCAGATCCTGCCAGTTGATCATAGACAATACCTTTGAAGGGAGCCATACTAGTAAGATACATTTTGGCATAGCAAGTTACAAATGAGAATGGCCCATTTGACAAGAGGTGTAGTATAACACCTAAAACCTCAATGGTTAACAAAATAGTACCTCTACCCACAGTGGGTTACCATTTTGATTTTCTTCATATTTATTATTAATAGAAATTTTTTAAAACAGCCATCCCCCTTTCTCCCTCCTAGCACTACTGTTTAGGAAATCTAGCCTTTATAGTTTTAATATTCCTCTTAAATTGTATTGTAATGGTACACCCAGGAGTTATTCCACATGCATTCCACACTCGGTTTCCCTAAAAACTCTTCATATGCATCAGGGTATGCTCATCTGCATTTGGGTGAGTGAAAAGACACACACTACTGTGGTCCCCTAATGGATATGAAAATTGTAAAAGGCTTGGTCCTCTGTTAAATAGTAATACTACATACAGCTTGGTCCTCTGAAGGCTAGGATAAAATTGGTTGAGTGAATTGTTATTTTGTCAAATTAAGTGTGGATTTTGTGCTCCTTGGGGTGCATTCTACACGGTTTAATTTAAACATCCTTTTCGTAGGGAAGTGCCGTCCTTAGGGGAGGTTTCCACCAGGTTTGCAAATTGGTCCTCGGTCTGAGATAAAAACCTGTATGTGGTGTTGGTGTGTGTATAACTTGGTAAACTGGCCACCCAAAGGGGTTTCAAAAGGGCGCAAGGGGGAAAAAAAGAGCCCAAAAGAGCACCAACAATAATCCCTGCGACCGCATAGAGCACAGAACCACAACCCCAAGCAACACGCCCGGACCGGCAAGGGACCAAAACCGGAAAGGGCGCGAAGCCCCAGCCAACCGTTGCCAAGCCCCCGGCGGAAAAGAAATCACCAAACCCGTCCCCGAAGAATCCCACGGCGCACCAAGGGCCCGCAGAGACTGAAGTTGGGCCATTCACGTTGAAAGTTTGCTTGGAATATCGTTGGCGCAGGGACCCTTATTCGGGGGTGGAGCCCGGCAGGGCCCCTTCTCTCCAGGTGATGCTTTTCGGTGGTGGTCTTCTTTGTGGTGGGGGAAAGACTTGGGGTCCTTAGTATATAAATGCTATACTCTGCACAATGGTGACCAAACAGCCTCCAGGGATGTAATTTTCTGACGTCATTGGCATCATTTCTCATAAATAGTCAGATTAAATTTCATCGTTCTTACGGATATTAGTCACGGTCACGAAGTTTTATTCATATTCTTCGAGAAAAGGCAAAAAAGGTTACTTTCATGCCCCTATTGTTGAAATGTGAGTTTCCTGTAGTCTAAAATCTGTTTTTTGACACCTGCGTCATCAAAATCAGACTGGCAAGTAAAAAAGCTATGGAAAACTATATTATTTCTATGACCAAAATGGCGGGCATCTTGAAAAATTACCGCCAGTTTGAAAGTTAGGGGAACGGTTTTTAAAGACTTACAAAGAGGAAATAATCTGTAAAGTTTGGTGTTCTTTCAAAAAGTAAAGATTTTTCCACACCGCCCTTTTAAATAAGCCCTTCAATATAAATTTTCCGAGCTAATTAACGTCACGACTTTTGGCATGTTGACTACTTCTAAATGAGATTTCAAGTAACAAATATCAAAACGAAAGCATCTCTTTTCCTTTATACAGGAGCGTTTCTAATCCCATACTTTTTTATGTTGTTTATGGCTGGATTTCCCCTATATTTTATGGAAGAATGCATCGGCCAATATTCCAGCTTGGGACCGATACGATTGTGGAATTTTCTTCCCGGCTTCAGAGGTAATTACTCTAAAAGAGAATCGTCTACTTTTCCGGATTTGTTGACCATTTTTTTCTTACTTTCATTAACCTTCACACTTTATGAGAACTTCACAAAACCTCAACCAAATATTGCACATTTATAGAAATTTTCTTTCAAAGAGACTACAACCTTTCATTTGTTAGGGTAATCCTGCCGTAAGGGCTCCATTTCTGTTGTTGTTTTGACTCATCCCTCGACATCAGGAAAAAAACATTAGGAAATCACTGTCGAAAGGGTCATTCAGGGACAAAAGTACTCAAATATTATGCTTATATACGTTGTACTCACTTTGCAGTCAAATAAAAATATGGATTTTAAAAGAGTTTCTCGTACCGGAACAACATAGCTTTTTGTCTAGACTCTTTCCCCTTCATAAGATTCAGCTTTTAAAGAAGGATAATATTATTTTTCTTTATATTAAACTAAAGGCTTGCGGCGTTCACAATCTAGGGCAAATTCTTTTCAACTGTCCTGGATGTGCTTTCTGCGACGCACTTTTTTCTTTTTTTTTCAAGCAATCAAGAAAGGTGCTATGCAAGAAAAAATAAGGTTCTGCCCGCTGAGAGGAGGCCAAGTTAAGTTGTAGTGTCCCATCAGAGAACGTAACTCCTTTAGGGATGAACCCCTTCGGGTGTAACGTTTGCTTTCGCCATCCGGCGAAAATAGTCGAAAATAGTTGTAGAAGACAGCTTGCTGCAAATAACGCTCAGTGCGCAGCTCAGTATATTCACAGACTGCACGTTGACAACGTTCTTGTTTTGAAATCCGAATGGTAAATATTACGCTATCACTATTTACATAGGCCAGTGAAATGTACCATTATAATGACGACGACATTGACGACGAAGACGACGACAATCATGATTACCGAACCAACCCCCCAAAAGGAAGAATCAACAACATAAAACAGAAGAGCCAAAATGTCATAAAAAGTCAAAAATCAAGCTAAAAGTTAAGAAAGGTAAAACGAAAGAATACGAAAACAAAACAAAATCAAGCGCAATAATATAAAAATGACAATAGCATGTTCAAAGTATGCAAAAAATAAGGAGCAAGGGGAAAATATTTTATTTTTTTTTAAAATGGTTTTAAGAAAACCAAAACCCCGGAGAGGGTGATAAAAAACGTCTGGGCCCGGGCTTTCACAGTAATTTACCCCTTGCTTTTCAAGGGGCAAGCAAATTCCCCGAACGTTAAAGAAAAATTTTAAAAGTTTGTATAACTAAGGGGGAGCATAGCGTGGGGGGACGAGGGCTGGGGACTGCAGCCCCCAACCTAATATTTATGCGAAAATTCGGGAAATGCTAAAAAATTTTCCGGGCCCCTACTAAAAAGATGGACACCTACTGAAAAAAAAAATAAGCAAGATGTAGAAAAGGTAATAATTTTTAAGAAACTCCCTTGGGTGATAAAATAAGTTTGTTTTAAATTGCACCAGCACCTGTATTTCGACTAATAAACTAGTGTGTTTTAAGGGGTTAAAAACTTAATTATGATCATCAGGGGTTTATTTGGGGGGATTGGGCCAGCCCTTACTTATCCGATTTTTTAGTATTTTTTATTCAAAAGGTAGCTATGTGGCGCAGTTGTATTAAGGACACTAATTTTTCAAAAATTTTTCAAAGATGGGACCCTTGACCCCCGGGACCGGCGTTTAACAACAACATGCATTCCCCACCCCATGAGGGAAATCCTGGCTGCCACGTTTTTATCCTTAAATTATATTGTAACGACTCCCCAAAAAAATTATAATTTAATTATTAAAAACAAAGTTTTGTATTTTAATTTGGCATCCCGGTGATAACCGATGCATCCCAAATTTGATATGTAATTAAATGTTAACCGCGGGAGTGCGCGGACTTTTTTGGGAAATATTTTGGGCGGTCGACACCCTTTCCCCCCGCCCCCCCCCCCAAAAAAAAAAATCAACTTGGGCTCCTACGCCCATAAATTGGTGCCATTGAAAATCGTAAAGTACTCGAAAAACCTCAAAACCCAAGATAACTGGGGGAAAACGTATAACAAAATTAGCAATGGCTTGAACTTCTGTAACTTTGCCACTCGTGAATTCAACAGATCGGGTATAAAGTATTGCAATATTTGGGAAAACTGAAACAAAAGCGTGATGAACAGTGTTAGCAGAATAATATTATACGTCCTACTTGAAAGATCCATTATGAATAAAAAAAAATGCAGAGTACGGAATTTTCTAACCAGATTAAAATTTTTTTAAAACCTGGAGGTAGAACAAAAGAATACTTTAGTAACCTGAAAACTCGTATCTCAGCTAATTTTTGTCTTGTGTCTATGACTAGTTTTAATTTATCGTCAAAAGAGATATTTTATTATGATTTATGTAGTAGCGACTGTCACCTGAGCAGATTCCATGCCTGAATGAAATCTAAGCTGATGTACTGTGTCGACGGTCACCACAGTCAAAATGTGTATTTAGAAAAATGGTTCATAACAAACAATTAAGCAAAAACCGTAAAGAATATCGTGCCCCGATCTAAAAAACAGGCAATCAGAAAAAAAAAAAGGAAACCCGGGGGGGACATGCGTTTTTTAGAGAAAGTGCAATAGTAAGATTCAGTCATTTTAGAAAGGGCCCTTTAACCACTGCAACAAAAGGGGTCGCAGGACCCGGGGTTTGAACTTGTGGAACGTACTACCGCTCCCCACAACACTGCGTCTCGTTAGATTAATGGTCGAGGGCTAGTAGTTTTTTATTGTAGGAGGGTGAGGGAAAAAATCGGTTTTTAAAAAATTTTTAAAATTTGTTTAAAAAATCAGGGTTGGGGTTAGAGTTGAGGTTAGGGTGCGGGGAGCCCTGTTTTTTCATAACCGGCATCAAAATTTACAAAAAAAAAAATGCTGAAAGCTTTTATTTGGGAATTGGGGGTGGGGCCCAATTTTCCGAAAAGCTGTTCGCCCATGCATGATTTTTCCCATTTCTATCTACGGGAAAAAAAAAACCTCGCAGGGGCGGCTTTAAAATGCTGGGGGGCCGAGAAAAGTTTGAACCCAAACTAAAACCATTTTGGGAACGTGGAAACGGGAAAAAAAATTTTCCTTTGGGTAAAGTAATTTCCCTTTCGGGGACTTGGGCCCAACCCCCAAATTTTTTTAGGTTTAAACCCCCTTTTTTTATTTTTTTTTTAAAAAAAGGAAAAAAAAAAATTGGAAGGCTGTGATCAATTGAAGTTTTTGGGGGGGGAATTAAAAAATCCCCGGCGTTTCCCTTTGTTTTTTCGTTTTAAAAAATTGGCCCCAAAAACCCCCCCCCGGGCAAAAAAGTTTGAACCGGTGCCCCCCGGCCTTTTGGCAGAAACTGTTTTAAAGGGGGGGGGGGGACCCTTTGGGGCCCCCCGGGAATTTCTCTCGTGAAGTTTGTTTTTTGGGGAACATGTTATTTTTCCTTTTAAACCGGCTAAAAAACAAATATTTTTAAAAATTTTTGGGGAATTTAAAAAAACGGGGCCCTTTTATCGGTTTTTTTTTATTTGGGGTTTTTTTTTGTTTTTTCCTTCCCAAGGGGGGGAAAAAGGAGACTTTTGGGGGACCCCCTTGGTTTCCCTTTGTGGAAAACCGCCCCAAAAAACTAATTGGGGGGGTTTTATTTTTTAAAATTTTCATAGAGGGGGGTTTTTCAAATTTATAATCCAAATAAAAAACATTTTTCCTCATGTTCAGAAATTAGTTTTTCTTTCCAAAAATTTTTAAAAAAAAGGGGACCTTATTTTTTATAGAAATTTTTGAAATTGAGTGGCCAAAAATAACCCCAAAAAATTAAAAAAAAATTTGGGTAAAAAATTACCAAATTAAAATTTTGATAAAATAAGAACTTGAATCCTTTTAAGGGGGGTTTTGGTAATTAAACCCCTTTAAAAATGTTCCTTTCTTGGGTACAAAATTCCAAAAGTAAAAAAAAATTTTGGGGGAATTTAAAATTGATTAAATTTTGTCAAAAAAGTAACCCCGTAAAGACCAAAATTTTGAGATTTTAAGGGATTTATTTTCCCCCTTCTTTTCCCCAATTTGGGGTCCAGTTTCCCCCAATTAATTAAAGTTTTGGAGGTAAAACCCCTTTGGTTTTTAAATGAAAAGGGGCCTTCCTTTGTTGGCACACGGCTATAAAAATGAATAAAACCCCTTTTCCCGGGGGTTGGCATGTTTAAATAAAAGAACAAAATTTTTGGTCCCCCAAAATTTAAAAAAACAAAAAATTTTACCGGGGTTTTTTACGGGTCTTTTTTTTAAAAAGGGGGTTTTCAATTTTAATAAGAAACCTTTTTTTCCGGAATCCAACATTTCCCCCGGGAAAATGAAAAAGGTATTTGAAGCAATACACATTGTGAATTTTCAAGGGGGAATTTAAAAGAAAAAAGAGCCCGTTTTTTGAATAAAAAAAAGGGAGACTCTTTCCCAGTTTTTTAAGGAAGTTTTTGGGGGGCCTTGAATTTTTGTTCAGTACATAGCCCGTAAAGAGATTTTCAAATTTTATAAAATTCCGGATTTTATGGAAAAATTTGTTTCAAAAAATTTTGTTTAGGGGGTAAATTAGCTTTAAAAGCATTGGAAAAAATTTTTTGGGGAAAAGTTACCATATTTTGGTCTTTTCTTTTAACTGTTTTACACATGTTAAAAATTTCTTTGGAGAATTTTTGTGGAAAACCTTAACCTTAATAGCAAGGGGTCCCCATCCCCAAAAAAAACTTGAGAAATTTTGGGGTCCCCGAAAAGTCTTTGGGTTTTGGCTTGAATTTTATTAAAGGCCCTTTTTTGCTTTTTTTTCCTTTCTTTTTTTAAACCCAAAAAGCCTTTTCCCACCAAGTTAATTTAAAATGTCAAATAAAAAATTTTTTAAAATTTTTAGTGTGGGGGGAATGCTAATTTTCCCAAAAATTCCAGTTCTTGGGGAATTGTAAAGGTCCCGGGGACCCCAATTTTTAACTAGGACCCCCTTTCCCAAACTTGATGGGGTTTTTTTGGGAAGAATAAACCCCCTTTTTAATTGCTAGGCTTTTTTTTGGTTGAGAAAAAAACAAAGGCTATTAAAAAATTTATAAAAGTACTTTTGCTTTTTTAATTTTGACACTTTGCAATCCTTTCAAATTTTAAAAACTTTGATGTTAATCAAGTGCGGTAAAAATGGGGATTTTATTACAAAAACATAAAAGGTATAACTTTGGGGTATGAAATTTGCCCCTTTTAAAAAAGTTTTGTTTTATAAATTTTCCCAATTTAAATAAACCCAATTTCTTTGGAACCTTTGACTCAAAAATGTTTAATGGTAAATACCTAAGTTTCCCAAAAAGGCCAAAAACAAAAATTGGAAATTTTTAAAAAAGACTTTTTTAAGTCCAGCCATTGTGATGGAAAAAAAAAAGGGGAATTGCGATTTTTACAATTTTGTTAATTAAAGCAAGGCCATTAAAATTTTAAAAAGGGTCCCGGAAATTTTACATTGCCTTAAAAAATCTGCAAAGAGTTCTTGTTTATTCACAGGGGGCTGGCATTTAAAGTTTTTGTAAGTTCAAAATGGGTCTGCCTTGGCAAAACTATAGGACTTTATATCAAAGTGAGTGGTGAAGTACAAGGCACAAAATTGGCGTGATTTAAATTGAAACTAATCAAATTTAAAAGCAGATGTCATCACCCCAAAGTTTTTTTTAGGTATGTATATCAAAATTCCCCATTGGTTTGACGATTTTGTTTGACACAAAGTTTAAAAAATTTGAAAGATGCAGAGTAGCTCACATTCCAACAAGGCAGAGAGAGTATTTTTATTACATTTTATAGCCTTGTGTCCCACCAGGACATGCCTTAAAGCAATAAAACGGGTTTTATTTTTGAAAAAGAAAGAGCCTATAAGTTAGGGGAGGAGCAAAAGATGCATATTTGGGAGAATTGGAAAACTTTTGGGGATCATGAAATTCCCTTTAAGACATGGCATTTGTTGTCCCTACGCATTATTTGACAGCTAAATTTAATCATTTTTTTTTTTGCCACTTTTTAATTTACTTGGGGAGGCAATTTTTGGGGGCCCCCCACCCAAAAAGAAAAAGAAAGCAGTAAAAAAAGGGGTTTGGGAATACTGCAGCCCCCTTAAGACTTCAAGGTGACTGCAAAAGTGACTCTCAGTATACATGTTTGGTATGGTACAACTAGTATTAATGTGTGGGCCTGCAATCAAGTTCGCCCAAAAAAATTGTAAACATGATGCATAAAAGGGTATAAGGACGAAAAGCCCCCATGATACTGTAATGAAGCTAAAAAAAACTTTGCCAAAGACAAGTACATAGTCTGAATTTTGTCATGAAATCAGACTTTTTTTTTAAAAAAACATTGTTTCCCATTTAATTTAAAATCAGGAGATGTGATAAATTTTAAAGTCTCTCCGGGCTATAGGAGAAGTGTAACAAAAAATACAATGCACCTCCAAACTCAAGGTCTAGAAACCCCGGGCACTGTATACTCCTTCACTATTTAAACTGGGTACTCATTTAAATAAGCTAAGGGCCTGTAGACAAATCAAATGCCTAGATAGCTACTACCCTTCACATTTTTCCCGGGGCCAGAAGAGGGATCCAGGAAAACAAAGGTTTATATAGTAAATGATAGGGCCCAACATAAAAAAAAAAATAAAACTAGTAAATAAAATGCTATTTTTCTTTTTTTATCATTTGTCCTAATTTAGTTCTGATTTTAAAAAAGCCCAGCCCGTGATAATAGATTAATGCATGGGCCCACATTCGTCAGTTTGTACGGGTTTAAGAGGGAGTTGCTACAGGCTACATGCTGAACCCAAAGTTTTTCACCTACAAGATTTAATTTAATTAATTTGGTAGAACAGCCAGAGTAAAAATATGTGCTAGACAGAGGAAAATAAATAGAGCATTCACTCTTGATTTTCCCGGGTGCTAGGTTGGCGGGTATTTTTTTATGGGCGCACGAAAATTTACAAGTACAATACCCCAAATTTGCCAAACTTTTTTACGTTTTTGGTTACGTACACGAACCTGTAAATGGTCCATTATGTATGGGAAATGATTGACACATGTTTTTTCCCAAAAGGATTTCAAAGGGTTTTTTTGTCATCAAAAATTTATTTGGTAATTTTGTACGGTAAATTAGTTTTAAATATTTTTTTGAGATAATTTCGGCGATCAATTTTCAAAATTATGGTATCAAATAATATTCTTTAATGGACATATAATTTTCTCCCCCCTGAGGAGTTTATTGGATTTGAGGTTTACGCCCCCCCTTAGAATAAGTACTAAGTCATTAGTATGACGTCAAGAAACCAAATGCCCAAGTTTCGTTGAGAACCCAAAACAAATAAGCAACCGATAGAGGGCGTATTAAATCCAAGGTAAATATGGTGAGCCGTAGGTACTAGCAGTACGAGAACACTCACGAGAGACTTGGCCAAGTCTAACAGTAAGCATCGGCCTGACACCGTTCACTAGCTCGTAGCCAATCGGACGGAACAGACGCTGGATGTTAATTCTCAGACTTCATCGATCACAGCCTCCAGTCCTAAACTACGGTTACTCAGAATTGTTGGCCCAAGTCTCGAAGATACTTACAAGAAATTACAAGTTCCACCGACACTGTCAGTCTTGTCACATACTCGCGCAGCATAAGCCGCTCGCGAGGTTTTTTTTTTTTCGTAGGATAGAAATGGAAGAATCATGCCAATGGACGAATCAGCTTCTCGGAAATTGGCCACACCCCTAATTCCTAAATAACAGCTTTTCAGCTATTTTTTTTTTTTTGTAATTCTGATGCCGGATTATGAAAGAACAGGTCTCTCCACGTCACCCTAACCTCAACTCTAACCCTAACCATGATTTTGAAACAAATTTAAAAATTTTTGAAAAACCGATTTTTTCCATACAAACCCAAAGAATAAAAAACTAGCTAGCCCCGACCCTTAAATTAAACGAGAGCGTGTTGTGTGTAGCGGTAGTACAGTTCCACAAGTTCAAGCCACGAGGTCCTGCGACGCCATTTTGTTGCAGTGGTATGAATGGACCCTTACTAACATAGAGCTGAGATCATTACTATTGCACATATTCTCTAAAAGCGCATGTCCATGTTGCCTTTTTTTTATCTGATTGCCTAGTTTTCAGATCGACTACGATATTCTTTACGGTTTTTGCTTAATTGTTTGTTATGAACCATTTTTCTAAATACACATTTTGACTGTGGTGACCGTCGACACATAAAAAGCTAGATTTACAGGCATGGAATCTGCTCAGGTGACAGTCGCTACTACATAAATCATAATAAAATATCTCTTTTGACGATAAATTAAAACTAGTCATAGACACAAGACAAAAATTAGCTGAGATACGAGTTTTCAGGTTACTGAATGTAATTCTTCTGTTACTAACTCACAGGTTGTTAAAAGCATTGAATGCTGGTTTGATGAGAATGTCCGTAGCCGATTTTATTTTATATTTATAAAGTGAGGCTTTAAGTAGGGCGTAAAATTATTTGCTAACATGTTATCCGTTTTGTTTCAGTTTTCCCAAATATTGCAATACTTTATACCCGATCTGTTGAATTCACGAGTGGCAAAGTTACAGAAGTTCAAGCCATTGCTAATTTTGTTATACGTTTTCCCCCAGTTATCTTGGGTTTTGAGGTTTTTCGAGTACTTTACGATTTTCAATGGCACCAATTTATGGGCGTAGGAGCCCAAGTTGATTTTTTTTTTTGGGGGGGGGCGGGCGGGCGGAAGGCTGTAACGACCTGCCGAAAAATATTACCAAAAATGTCCGCGCACTCCACGCGCGTTAAACATGTTAATGTACATATCATATGGGCATGCATCGGTTATCACACGGCATGCCAATTACATACAATCATTTGTTGTGTAATAATTAAATTATAATTTTTGGGGTAGTCGTTACAATAGTAATGTTAAGGATAATAATCAGTGGCGTAGCCAGGATTTCCCTCATGGGGGTGGGGGAATGCATGTTGTTGTATAATCGCCGGTCTGGGGGTCTAAGGGTCCCATCTTTGAAAATTTTAGAAAAATTAGGTGTCCTTACATACAATCTGGCGCCACATATGCTACCTTTTGAAGTAAAAAGGTACTAAAAAAGTCGGCATAAGTAAGGGGCATGGCCCAATGACCCCCTAAATACACCACTGATGATCATAATATAAGTTTAACCATTAAAAGCACACTAGTTTATTAGTACTGAATATACAGGTGCTGGTGCAATTCAAATCAGAACTTTATTTTGATCACCAAGGCAGTTTCTTAAACTATTGATTACCTTTAGCTACATCATTGCATTATTTTTCTTTCAGTAGGTGTCCATCTTTCAGTAGGTGCCCGAGAAATTCTTAGCATATTGCCCGAATTTTCGCATAAATATTAGGTTGGGGGCTGCAGTCCCCAGCCCTCGTCCCCTACGCCTATGCTCCCATTATGTTATGACAAAACTTTAAAAATTTTACTTTTAACGTTCAGGATAATTCATGACATTGCCCCTTGAAAAGCAAGGGGTAAATTACTGTGAACGCCAGGCACTAGACGTTTCTATCACCCTCTCCGGTGTTTGGTTACGTTACATACCATTTCAATAAAAAATAACATCATTTGCCCCTTGACTCCTTATTTTTAGCATACGTTTGAACATAGCTAGTTGTGCGATTATTATATTATTGCGCTTGATTTTGTTTTGTTTTCGTATTCTTTCGTTTTACCTTTCTTAACTTTTAGCTTGATTTTTGACTTTTTATGACATTTTGGCTCTTCTGTTTTATGTTGTTGATTCTTCCTTTTGGGGGGTTGGTTCGGTAATCATGATTGTCGTCGTCTTCGTCGTCAATGTCGTCGTCATTATAATGGTACATTTCACTGGCCTATGTAAATAGTGATAGCGTAATATTTACCATTCGGATTTCAAAACAAGAACGTTGTAAAATTGAAGTCTGTGAAAATACGAGTGGCACTGAGCGTTATTTGCAGCAAGCTGTCTTCTACAACTATTTTCGACTATTTTCGCCGGATGGCGAAAGCAAACGTTACACCCGAAGGGGTTCATCCCTAAAGGAGTTACGTTCTCTGATGGGACACTACAACTTAACTTGGCCTCCTCTCAGCGGGCAGAACCTTATTTTTTCTTGCATAGCACCTTTCTTGATTGCTTGAAAAAAAAAGAAAAAAGTGCGTCGCAGAAAGCACATCCAGGACAGTTGAAAAGAATTTCCCCGATTGTGAAAAGCCCCAAGCCCTTTTGTTTAATTAAAAAAAATATTTATTTCTTTAAAAGCTGAATCTTATGAAGGGGAAAGAGTCTAGACAAAAAGCTATGTTGTTCCGGTACGAGAAACTCTTTTAAAATCCATATTTTTATTTGACTGCAAAGTGAGTACAACGTATATAAGCATAATATTTGAGTACTTTTGTCCCTGAATGACCCTTTCGACATGCCGGATGGGAGTGATTTCTTAATGTTTTTTTCCTGATGTCGAGGGATGAGTCAAAACAACAACAGAAATGGAGCCCTTACGGCAGGATTACCCTAACAAATGAAAGGTTGTAGTCTCTTTGAAAGAAAATTTCTATAAATGTGCAATATTTGGTTGAGGTTTTGTGAAGTTCTCATAAAGTGTGAAGGTTAATGAAAGTAAGAAAAAAATGGTAAACAAATCCGGAAAAGTAGACGATTCTCTTTTAGAGTAATTACCTCTGAAGCCGGGAAGAAAATTCCACAATCGTATCGGTCCCAAGCTGGAATATTGGCCGATGCATTCTTCCATAAAATATAGGGGAAATCCAGCCATAAACAACATAAAAAAGTATGGGATTAGAAACGCTCGTTAAAAGGAAAAAAGATGTTTCGTTTTTTAATTGGTTTTTTGAAATTCATTTTTGAATAGTCAACAGCCAAAAAAACGTGCGTTAATTAGCTCGGAAAAATTTTTTTATTTTGTAAGGGCTGTAAATAGAGGGCAGGTAAGTGGAAAAAATTTCATTTGGAAAGAAGCACCAAACTTTGACAGATTATACCTCTTGTGTAAGTCTTGAATATACCGTTAGCCACGTAACTTTCAAACTGGCGGTAATTTTTCAAGATGCCCGCCATTTTGGTCATAGAAATAATATAGTTTTCCATAGCTTTTTTACTTGCCAGTCTGATTTTGATGACGCAGGTGTCAAAAAACAGATTTTAGACTACAGGAAACTCACATTTCAACAATAGGGGCATGAAAGTAACCTTTTTTGCCTTTTCTCGAAGAATAGAAAAAACTTGTTTACCGGGGTAATTCCGTAAGAACGATGAAATTTAATCTGACTATTTATGAGAAATGATGCCAATGACGTCAGAAAATTACATCCCTGGAGGCTGTTTGGTCACCATTGTGCAGAGTATAGCATTTATATAGCGTAATAGTGACACCAAGTCTTTCCTCACCATCAGAATGAAGACCAGCCACCGAAGAAGACATCAACCATGGAGAAGAAGGGTCCCTGCCGAGGCATCCACACCCCGAATAAGGGTCCCTGCGCCAACGATATTCCAAGCAAACTTTCAACGTGAATGGCCCAACTTCAGTCTCTGCGGGCCCTTGGTGCGCCGTGGGATTCTTCGGGGACGGGTTTGGTGATTTCTTTTCCGCCGGGGGGTTTGGGAACGGGTTGGGTGGGCTCGCGCCTTTCCCGGGTTTTTGGGCCCTTGCCGGGCCGGGGCTGTTGCTTGGGTTTTGGTTTTGGCCTACGGGCGCAGGGATTAGTATGTTGGTGACTCTTGTGACTCTTTGTTTTCCGGCCCTTCGCGCCTTCTGAAGCACCTTCGGGTGGACCAGTTTACACAAGTTATCACACACACACACACACACACATACAGGTTTTTATCTCAGACCGAGGACCAATTTGCAAACCTGGTGGAAACCTCCCATAGAGGACCGGCACTTCCAGTACTGAAGATGGAGTGTTAATAATTAAACCGTGTAGAATGCACCCCAAGGAGCACAAAATCCACACTTAATTTGACAAAATAACAATTCACTCAACCAATTTTATCCTAGCCTTCAGAGGACCAATGTAAAAGTAGTATTTTATTTTTAAAAGGACCAAGCCTTTTACAATTTTCATATCCATTAGGGGACCACAGTAGTGTGTGTCTTTTCACTCACCCAAATGCAGATGAGCATACCCTGATGCATATGAAGAGTTTTTAGGGAAACCGAGTGTGGAATGCATGTGGAATAACTCCTGGGTGTACCATTACAATACAATTTAAGAGGAATATTAAAACTATAAAGGCTAGATTTCCTAAACAGTAGTGCTAGGAGGGAGAAAGGGGGATGGCTGTTTTAAAAAATTTCTATTAATAATAAATATGAAGAAAATCAAAATGGTAACCCACTGTGGGTAGAGGATATTTTTTTAACCCTTTAGGGTTTTTGGGTTTTAAAATACACCCCTTGTCAAATGGGGGCCCTTTCATTTTTGTAATTGCTATGCCAAAAATTTTCTTATAGTATGGCTCCCTTTAAAGGGATTTTCTTTTATCAACTGGAGGACTGGCTTTTATTCTTGGTTATTGGAATTTTTCTGTCTCAAGAACACAATTTTCCATTGTTTAGGGGTTATTTTTAATGTTAGTCTTTTTTACTCATGGCTGGGAGTGCAAAAGTGATAAGGTCTGCAGATTAGTTATAGAAAAGTACACAAAACAAAAAAGAAGCAAACCATTTTTTTTTCAATTTTTCGAACTCTTCTTTTTCAAATGATAGTAAACACAATGGAAATCAAAGAGAAGAAAAACAAAATAAAGCAAAAGAAACAAAACATCTTAAGAGGCTACAAGAAACTGTGTGTAGGGTTAAGAAAGGGCCTTCGAATATGTCGAGGTATCAGGAGCGGGGGGATTCCGAGGTTGAAACCACCTCTTGACCCAAGCTTGAAGAAAAATAGCAAAAAATTCCTTCAATGGGGAGGTCCCTCCCTTTATTCTCCTTCCCCAAACCACACTTCATAAACCCCTCCCATGACACAATCTTGGCTACCACCTGCCTTAATATAACCCCTTAAGAAAAAACAAAGGAAAGAAAACAAATAAAAAAATCCCATCCTAGCTCATAGCAACCAGTGCTCATAACATACATCAATCAATATTGACCCAATATACACTAGTACTGGACTGCTTTCACTGAAAAGGCACTTTACCCCTCAAAAATCATTTTGGCTGCCTATCAACCATTGCCCACAGTTGGTTTTTAGTGTAATTAATGGGCCTTTTACTTCTACTTGGAGAGAGTCTTTTGCATTATCCTTAATAAGCACCAAAACCTGTACTTACATTACTCTTAACATAAAAATGAAATAAAATGACATCCTTCACCTCCCCCCAATCCAAGGGTTTAGTTTTTTGGGGAAAACCCCCCCATTTTTTAAAAAAAAAAAATTTTTTTGGGGGGGGTTAAAAAAAATAAAAAAAAAATTTAAAAAAAAAACCCCGGGGGAAAAAAAAAATTTTAAAAAACCCGTCGGGGCAAGGGTTTTCAATTTTTTTTGGGGAAAAACCCAAAAAAGAAAATTTTTAAAAACTAAAATTTTCCCCCAAAAACCCCAAAAAAACCCCCCCCCCATGGGCAATTTTTTTTTTTAAAAAAAAAAGGGAAAAAAAAAAATTTTTTTCCCAAAAATTTTTTTAAAAAAAAAAAAAAAAAATTTTAAAGTTTGTCTTTTAAAAATTTCCCTTTATAAATTTTTTTAACTTGCCCCGTTTTTTTTAAAATTGGGTTTTTTGAGGGCCCCCTTCCCCAAAACCCCCAGTCAATTTTAAATTTTTTTAAAAATTTTTTACCCCCTTAAAAAAGAAAAAAAGCCAGGAAAGACTTTAAAATTTTCCCAAAAAAAAAACAAAAAATTCCACCCCCCCAAAAAAGATATAACAAAACCCAAAAATTTAAAAAAAAATTTTTTTTTTTGTATAAAACATTAAATATAAAAATAAAAAAAATTTAAAAAATTCTTTGGTGTTGGAAAAATATGTTCTTAAAAAATAATTATGGAAAAATGAAACAATAGGGTTTGAGTCATTGGATTTAAAAAAGAATTTATTCAAGGTTAAGATTTTTTTTTCATAAAGCAGATTTAACATGATGGTAGGGAATTTGGCCAAACAACTTACAGAGGTTTAATATAAGTTTATGGCACAAATAAGGAAAAAACCTATATTTAACAATGCTCAAATTTTAAAAACCCCCCCCCCCCCAATTGGTTACCCGATTTTCAACGCATCCTTGGTTTTTAAATTTTTTAAACCCATTTTTATTTTGGTATTGGGAACAGTACACCGTATGTTTAAAATTTTTAATTAAGTGAAATGATTTTAAATAAAAGCATAAATTTTATATTTCATGAACCCCCTTTTAAAAATGGGTTAACACCCTTTCTTTCGATTTGGTACCAATTTAAAAGATGAATTTTAAGATTATTTTAAAAGCAGGATTTAAAAAAAAATTTTCAAACAAAAAAATAAAAAATTTTGGGTTTTAAGTCAATTAAAAATTCATTTTTTTGGGGAACCCAAAAGGTTTATGTAAAATTTGGAATTTCTTCAAATTTCAAGTTCCCTGCCCCCCCCTTAAAATTTTTAGTGGTAACGAAGATCAAGCCCCGGTTTGGGAAAAAAA